>CM070007.1:44067142-44082859 GCA_036247105.1 Cirrhinus mrigala | reverse complement strand
CCCCGCCTTCCGGTTCCGGGTCGCTCGGGTCACTTCCCTCGGTCGGCCATTTTAGGCCGCCGCGTCGGCAGCTTCCTCGCGAAGTTTTGTCTAGTTTTACTAACAATCCTGAGCGTTTTCCCTTGTTTACTCACCTCTTGTTGCCAACCGGACTGTTTATTCTCTTATTGATTGTATCGCTGCCTGCCTACCGACGTCTCGCCTGGATTATCGTTTACGTTTTGGATTGTCTGCTTGTTCCCGTTTGCTGGTGTGTTGACCTCTGCCTGTTTGACTACGCTCTTAAATAAAGTTTGTCGCACATGGATCCCACGCCTCCGACTCCGTCTGTGGACGCGTTACAGAAAACTTCGCCGCCATCGGATCCAGCGACTACTTCCGCGTCTACCGCGACACCATCGGACCCCGCGATGGTGCGTCACATCACCACGGAATTATCCGCTCAGGCTTCGACCCTCCTTGCTCATCAACAACAGCTGGACCGCCTCACCGACCTCACGGCACAGCTGGTAAGAGCGTTGCAAGGTTTACAGTTGACGGCGCCGCCCGTAACTCCTCCCGCGACCACACCACCGGCCGTTCAATCTGTCTCCGCCAGTCCACGTCTTGCTTTTCCTGAGAAGTTTGATGGGACTCCTGCTAAATGTAAAGGGTTCCTCTTGCAATGTTCCCTCTTTGTGAGTCAACAGCCGCACCTCTACCCCACGGATGAGAGCAAAGTTGCGTTTGTGTGCTCGCTACTCTCTGGAAGAGCTTTGGACTGGGCCACTGCTGTCTGGCGTTTTGACCGTCCTGCCTATCCCTCTTTCGCGGCTTTCTTACAGCGATTCAAAGAGGTATTTCAACCAAGCACTGAGGGTGGTGAGGCCGGGGAGCAGATCATGGCACTGAGGCAGGGCAGGAGGACCGCCGCGGATTATGCGCTTACCTTTCGCACCCTGGCAGCCCAGAGCGGTTGGACTGATGAACCACTCAAGTTGCACTACCGCAAGGGGCTGCATCCAGATCTACAGGTAGAACTTGCCTGCCGTGACGAGAACCTCACCCTGGAACAATACATAGATCTCTCTATTCGGGTGGATAACCTTATGAGAGCACGAAAGCCCGGCCGTTTGTCACCCGCCGTATCGCTGGTTTCACCTAGCTCTGAAGCTACCCCTGAACCAATGCAGCTAGGAGCTACCAAGCTAACTCTGGAGGAGAGGGAGAGAAGAATCCGGGGCAACTTGTGTTTATATTGCGGACAAGCAGGCCACCTCAGGGCTAGCTGCCCAACTCGTCCGCCACGCCAACCTACCTCGGTGAGTGAACTCAAATCCCTTCCTAACTGTTGTCACATTCCAGTAACTATAACTCATAATGATGTCACTGTGAAGACAACAGCCCTAATTGACTCTGGCGCCGCTGGAAACTTCATCGATGCGGATTTCGTTGCCACTAATCACTTGCCAATCCTCTCTTGTTCTCCCCATGTCGCAGTGGCCGCCCTCGACGGGCGACCGTTAGGAACAGGGAAGGTTCATCACACCACACAGGATCTCACCCTCCACGTTGAACCTGCCCACCAAGAGACCATACGCTTCTTCATCATCCCATCACCGCAGTCACCCGTCATCCTGGGCTACCCTTGGCTAAATCAGCATGGACCATCCATCACCTGGGCCACTCGCACCATCACTCGCTGGTCTCCTCACTGCTACCAACGCTGCACACTACCCAGAAGCACGTCACAAGTCACACCCGGGACTCACGTTGCAGGAAGCACTGTACCCACCGCATATCAGGACCTGCTTGAGGCCTTCAGCCGCACCAGAGCCACCCAGCTGCCACCGCATCGTCCCGGCGATTGCGCCATCGACCTCATCCCGGGCGCAACACCCCCGCGGGGGCGCATCTTCCCCCTGTCACAAGCTGAATCTGAGGCTATGAATACGTACATCAGGGAGGAATTGGCTAAAGGCTTCATCACTCCATCAACCTCGCCGGCCTCAGCAGGTTTCTTCTTCGTGAAAAAGAAAGATGGGGGCCTTCGTCCCTGTATCGATTATCGGGGTCTCAACGAGGTGACCATCAAGTACCGTTACCCACTCCCGCTCGTCCCCTCAGCCCTTGAACAGCTACGCTCTGCCAAGATCTTCACCAAACTCGACTTGCGCTCCGCCTACAATCTCATTCGAATTCGAGCAGGGGATGAGTGGAAGACGGCCTTCTCGACTACCTCAGGTCACTATGAATACAGGGTCATGCCCTTCGGATTGGCCAACAGTCCGTCTTACTTCCAGGCTTTTGTTAATGAGGTCTTCCGGGATATGCTGAACCGCTGGGTGATCGTTTACATTGATGACATCCTCATTTTTTCCAGCTCTCTCGCCGAACACATCCAACATGTCAGGGCGGTACTCCAGCGTCTCATCTCCCATCAGCTGTTTGCCAAGGAGGAGAAATGTGAATTTCATCAGGACAAGGTAACCTTCCTCGGTTATATCATTAGTCCGGAGGGAGTCGCCATGGACGACAAGAAAGTCAACGCCGTACTGAGTTGGCCACGCCCCACCACGCTCAGGGAACTACAGCGCTTCCTGGGCTTCGCTAACTTTTATCGCCGCTTCATCCGGCATTTCAGCACCATCGCAGCTCCCCTTACGGCCATGGTCAAGAAGGGTATCTCCCGTCTCAGCTGGTCGCAACCTGCCCTACAGGCCTTTGACGACCTTCGTCGGAGGTTTAGCACCGCTCCCATCCTCCATCACCCAGACCCTGACAAGCCCTTCATTGTAGAGGTAGATGCATCAAGTACCGGCGTCGGAGCGGTACTGTCTCAACGGCAGGGGGACCCTCCCAAGATGTTTCCCTGCGCATATTATTCTCACAAGCTAAGCCCGACTGAAAGAAATTATGACGTGGGTAACCGCGAACTTCTAGCAATAAAGCTGGCCTTCGAGGAGTGGCGACACTGGCTCGAGGGCTCAAAACACCCTTTCGTGGTACTTACGGATCACAAGAACTTGGAGTACTTACGCTCAGCAAAGATGCTCAACCACCGCCAGGCCAGATGGGCATTATTCTTTACCCGCTTCGACTTCCAGGTCACATACCGCCCAGGCTCACAGAACACTAAAGCTGACGCCCTATCTCGCATTCATGACCCTGGTCCGCCAACCATTTCGCCTGAACCCATACTCCCCTCAACCATGATCGTTGCTCCTGTAGCCTGGGACGTCATGACGGAGATTTCCGAAGCTCAGGTTCAGGACCCTCCTCCTGCTGACTGCCCGGCCGACCTCACCTACGTTCCTCTCAACCTGCAACAACGAGTGTTATCAGAGGTTCATTCTATTCCTAGTTCTGGTCATCCGGGTATCGAAGCCACCCTTCACCTTCTCGGCAACCGGTTCTGGTGGCCCACCGTGCGCCCTGACACCATCGACTTCATTCGAAACTGTACCGTCTGTAATACCTCCAAGGTCCCGCGTCGACTGCCCGCCGGACTTCTTCAGCCCCTGCCTGTGCCTCTCCGTCCTTGGTCACACATCGCTGTGGATTTCCTCACTGACCTACCACCCTCCAACGGACACACTACTATCCTCTCCGTAGTTGATCGGTTCTCTAAGGGTTGCCGCTTCATTCCCCTTCCCAAACTCCCTACTGCCATGGAGACAGCCGAACTTTTATGCAACTGGGTCTTCAGACTCTACGGCCTGCCAGAAGACATTGTATCCGATCGCGGACCTCAGTTCACTTCACGTCTATGGGCTAGCTTCTTCCGCCTCCTGGGGGTCAACATAAGCCTCACTTCCGGATATCACCCCCAGGCTAACGGTCAGGCCGAGAGGTTGAACCAGGAGTTGACTCGCTTCCTCCGTTCATACTGTCAGAACCACCAAGAGGACTGGAGCCGCTTCCTGTTCTGGGCTGAGTATGCCCAGAATTCCTTAGTCAAACCCGCTACTAATCTTACCCCGTTTCAGTGTACCCTAGGGTTTCAACCGCCTCTATTCCCCTGGTCTGGGGAACCATCTGAATTACCAGCAGTCAACTCCTGGTTCCAACGCAGTGAGGAGATCTGGGATCAGGCACACGTCCATCTTCAGGGCGCCATCCGTCGCACAGAGACTCAGGCCAACCGCCGACGCCGGCCCAACCCACCTTACGAACCCGGACAATGGGTCTGGCTCTCGACCCGGGACCTCCGACTCCGCCTGCCCTGCAAAAAACTTAGTCCCAGGTACGTGGGTCCTTTCAAAATAATCAAACAGATAACCCCTGTATCATTTCGACTGCAACTTCCCCCTGAATACCGTATCCCACCCACATTTCATGTTTCTCTGTTTAAGCCCGCTGGTCCCCCGGAAGGAGTGGAGAACCTAGACGAGACCGCTTCCCAGGGACCTCCCCCCATCATCACTGACGGCGAGGAGGTGTATCGCGTCAACAGCATCCTGGACTCCCGACGCCGGAGAGGTCGCCTAGAATACTTGGTCGACTGGGAGGGCTTTGGTCCCGAAGAAAGATCTTGGGTCGCCTCTGGAGACATCCTGGACCCGTCACTCACCACAGACTTTCACTCCAATCACCCAGATCGACCAGCACCCCGCGGTAGGGGTAGACCCCGGCGTCGGCCACCTCCTCGCGCCAGGAGTCGCTCGCAGGGGGGGGGCTCTGTCACAAACGCGGTCTCTGTGGCTCCCTCCGACCGCCGCCAGCGGGAACCTTCCCCGGACTTTTAACTCACATTACCCATCACCCCGTACCTGGGACCCCGCCTTCCGGTTCCGGGTCGCTCGGGTCACTTCCCTCGGTCGGCCATTTTAGGCCGCCGCGTCGGCAGCTTCCTCGCAAAGTTTTGTCTAGTTTTACTAACAATCCTGAGCGTTTTTCCTTGTTTACTCACCTCTTGTTGCCAACCGGACTGTTTATTCTCTTATTGATTGTATCGCTGCCTGCCTACCGACGTCTCGCCTGGATTATCGTTTACGTTTTGGATTATCTGCTTGTTCCCGTTTGCTGGTGTGTTGACCTCTGCCTGTTTGACTACGCTCTTAAATAAAGTTTGTCGCACATGGATCCCACGCCTCCGACTCCGTCTGTGGACGCGTTACACTGATATGGGTTTCAGAAGTGGGTGTGTCAAATGGCTCGATAGCACCACCTATAAAATTTCAACAAAGTCCCCCTCGAGCTATGTTTTACATACATGTACGAAATTCGGTAGACACATGTAACACACCAATACCTACAAAAAAAAGTCCCTTGGTACGAAGTCCGAAACCCAGAAGGAAATCTGTTATTTTGAATTTTGAATTTTTTAAATTGCAAAGATCTTGAGTTTTTGTTGAAGGGCGTGTCTGTGGTGGCCTGACAAACTTCAATGAAACTTCGCCATGAAAAAGGAAGTTGTTATAATTCAGGCATACAATGTCCGATCTGCAACAAAATTTACAGGAGTCCTGTCATGAACACATGTCCATGCCCGTATTCAGTTATAGTCATAGCGCTACCTGTTGGCAACAGGTAATGGCATGTTTTACGCTTTAACACACTTTTTATAGAGATTTAATAACATCAACATTACATTTGGTCAGTCTACTCTACAGGTCTTTGCAATGTTAAATTGCGAAAATCTAGAGTTTTCGTTAAAGGGTGTGTCCGTGGCGGCCTGACAAATTTCGATGTTTCACTATGGGAATAGAAGGTGTTGTAGTTCAGCCATACAATGTCCGATCTGCCCCAAACTTCCTGGCCTGAACACATCTAAAGGCCAACATTCTGTTATAATCATAGCATCACCTGCTGGCAACAGGGTACATCATGCTTTGCACTAACCTAAACATACCATGTTCAATCTGCACCAAACTTCATATGCTTATAAAAGTGCTGGCCTAAAGACATACATGCCAATATCCAGTTATAGTCATAGCACCACCACCTGGTAGCAGGAAGTCTGGCACATATAAAAGACTTTGACATATTCTTTCTATATTTACCACTTTAAATGCATATTGCCTACCGTTTGCTGTTTTCCTATAGCCTAGGTGTGAGGGCTGCTTTCAACGCTGCTTGCAGCTTTAATTAATTCTTTTTATTTTTTATTTAAGCAATACAGCTATACAGGTATGTGACAATCAATAAGTCTTAGAAATGTATGTTTCTGTGTGTGTCTGTATGTTTTATGTATTCCTATAGGATTTTTTTGCTCCTGCACTTGTGAAGTATTTGTATTTAATGATTGTATAATAATAATAATAATAAAAAAAAAAACTGTACATGCAAATAATATATTATTATTGGAATAACATGAAATTAAAGAATACCTAAAGAGAGTACATTTTCATGACTGCTTAAAACACTCTTAAGTACACTTTTTAAACATTCTCTTGAGGTCAAAGGTAATAAGGTCCAATTAAAAGTTTGTTTTAATATTTTTGTGCTATACAGAAATGCACCTATTTTGTTGTTTTGGCTCTAAAGTCTAAATAATACATATTACCTATTACATTAAATAATAATACATTAATTATTATTCCACACATAAATCTACTAAATTGCAGCTTCATCATTGCAAATGTGTAATGAAAAATATATTTAATATGACATAAGTTTCAAAAGAAATTACAAGTTTTTTATTTATTTATTTATTTATTTATTTATTTATTTGCATGCGATAAATGCAACAATCCATCTAGTGCATTTTTACAGCACAGTGAAGAAGCAGCAAAGTAGAATCCAAAAACATGTTATTGTCTAAACGGCCCCTGGCGGGTATAATTTGTTTGAAATTTAATGAAATTTCGCTACTATTCACATGAGCACTTTACATATAAGGTCCCAGACTTATATGCTCAGCTGCACTCTTTTATGTAACTCACTTTGACATGAGTGCATTAGAACAGAATTTAAATTTCATATGTAAATGTTAACAACTGGCTCTCTAAGGTATAATTATATGTAAAATATGAGGATCTGTAGGTCCTAGAGAATAATATCAAACCATAGACAATGAAATGTGTCTCAGACAATGAGGTCTATCGCTGGGTGTTAGCTATTCTTTTGCAAGGGAGGAGTTTGGATGGGCCTCTCTGTGTGTGTGTGTGTGTGTGTGACTGTGTGCATGAGATGAGGATTTCCCCTTAGAGTGTATGTGTGAGCATGTGTATTCGAAATGCATCAAGCATTCTCACGAATTTGTTTCCATAGTAACCCTGACCTTTGGCTTGTTTTGCTCTGTTTTGGATTCTATCCCTTTGTCTCTTTCTTTTATATTTCTCTGAATTTGCTTGGTTCATTGCATTATTGTTAACTTGCATTATTGCTCATCAAATTGAATTTTTCCAGTTCCCATGAGACTTTCCTGGGAAATCATACTAAAAATGCCTTAATTATTGTATAGTTGCACTCTGAGTAGCCTAATAAACTGAGATGTGGATTCAAAAATAATAATAATAATAATGATAATAATCATATTTATTCTACTCTGGTGGGCATATCAGTAACTTGTTTTACTTTTATCCACTCAGACATGCTTTTTATTCATTGTCAAATGCTTTCTAGTATCATTTTGTCTCTTTGCATTCAAATCCAACATCCAAATACTTACCTCACTCACTGATCACACAATACTACCTTTTAGCTGTTTTATATCAATAATGAAAAAAAGATTGACCAATTGTTAGAAACTGACTACAAAGCATAACCTGTAATAACTGGTTTTAATTTAATTTTAGTTTTTCCAGTAGTCCTTCATAACCAAACATTGATGATTTAACAACTGGATTTAGCACTTAGAACAGGACTGATGGCCATATTTTACAGCTGTGAATGAAATCAATTGATCTAAAAACAACAACAACAACAACAACAACAAAACAGCTATTTCCTTTACTCTGTACATTGAAATATAATGGAACATCAATGGTAAAATGCTATTTAGATGCTAAAATACTGTTGTTAAATTAAGTACTACAAATTTACAGTTTATAGAATTTAAAATGAATCATTTACACTGAAAAAATGTAAATTGATATTCCCAGAATTGCCTGTGTGAATTATTGCATTGCACCTGTAGTGCTTGCATTGTATTATTTGGAGCAAATTTATAGATCCAAGAAGAGGTTTAAGCATACTTTGTTTTCTTTACACGTACACAAGGGTCAGTGTACATTACGAGTGACGCAAATTTCGCCACCAGAATAGTATGCGCATACTGTATGTGCACTATCCAATTTTTGTGACCGTGTGTAGCTTGTACACGCAGGTCGCATATACGCCTTGACTTGGTTTTGCACTAATCTTTTGTTCCACAAGGTGGCAATGCTGGCCCCGGCCGTTGTTTCACAACAGAAAACAAAAGAGACAGAGCAACACTAGAATAATTTTAGATAACACTGTTGGAACTTTTTATCAGGCTTCTGCAACCTGGGATGCTTTTACGTGAAGACATACAGCATATGGTAACAGTATCCTTTGTTATTAAAGTCCAACAAAACCAATAAACTTGGGGTTAGGTAATTTGCTCAAGGGCACAACTGAGATACAGCACAAATATTTCTTTCATGTTCTGGATCACCATGATTTGAACCTTAAACTGTGTCATTAACCATTAAGTTACCTCTATGCCAGTTGCATCTGTATTCATTACCTACTCGTGACCAAGCCTGGATGGAATCTGTAGAATATATACAGTGCCCTCCACTAATATTGGCACCCTTGGTAAATATGAGCAAAGGCAGCTGTGGAAATAAATATGCACCGTTTATACTTTTGATCTTTCTTTCAAAAAAGTTACAAAATTCTAACCTTTCATTGAAGTAAAACAACATGATGGACATCTGAACAAAACATCCAGCCACTCCGGCAGAAAATAGGCCCACAACATTAAAGATTCAGCAGTATATTTAACAGTGGCCATGGGGTACTTTTATCAATGTTTGCACCAAACCCGTCCGGTGGGTTAGCTACTAAAAAGCTCTTTTTTAAATTTTAATCTGGCCATAGAAGCCAGTCCCATTTGAAGTTCCAGTCATGTCTGACAACCAGTGCTGTGGAAAGTTACTTTTAAAAGTAATGCATTACAATATTGAGTTACTCCCTAAAAAAGTAACTAATTAAGTTACTTAGTAATGGAAAGTAATACGTTACTTTACTTTTGCGTTACTTTTTAAATCTGGGCAGGGCTTGCTTGTTTGTTTTTAATATAAAAAGTTATATTTTTGGCAAATGTAAAAGCCTTTTCACACCAAAAGCCTCAGGCTTTGAGAAAAGTAAATTCACGTCTGTACAGTATACCGCAGAAGAAAAAAATGTCAACTCTTCAGCAATAAAAAAAAAAAGGAAAACAAATGTTAGATTATCTTGAGCAATTTTTTGCTTATTAGTATGGTTGAATTGGATCATCGAAGGTCGGCAGCAAAGACATCGGTTAATAAAATAGGATTAAATGCATAAAAGATATTTGTATTATTTAGTTGAATTTCACTGTTTTTATTCAGTTTGAGGAATACTGAATCTGTTTTTTGTGAATGAGATGAATTAATGCATGTTCACATTTATTCTAGAAGTAACATCTTACTCCCGATTTCTCTCAACATGGGGACAGGAGAGCTTTTAATCAATAAATGGGGGGAAAAGTAACTGGCGTTACTTATTTAAAAAAGTAACTCAGATATTTTCTTGTCAATTTAAAAATAATGCGCTACTTTACTAGTTACTTGGAAAAAGTAATAATATTACGTAACTCGCGTTACTTGTAATGCGTTAACCCCAACACTGCTGACAACTGAATATGCTGGAGTCTAATTTTGGATGAGCGAGCAGGATTTTTCTTGAAACCCTCCTAAACAATATGTGGTGATGTAGGGGCTATTTGACTTTTTTTTTAGGCTTTCTGGCCCCTAGATTCAAATAATCTCTGCAGTTTTTCAGCTGTGATCTTTGAAGAGAAGGACGATATAGACACATGTCCTCTTCCAGGCAGATATGTAATTATTTATTTCTTAATTATTGCCCTGATGGTGGAAATGGGGATTTTCAATGCTTTAGCTGTTTTCTTACAGCCACTTTCTATTTTGTGAAGCTCAGCAATCTTGTCCCGCATATCAGAACTACATTCTTTGTTTTTACTTCTTGTGATGGCCGATTTGAATTTGGCCTTTGTGCTCCTCATATTTATAATCCTGTGTAACAGGAAGTCATGGCTGGACAACTTCATGCTCCTAGTCTCCCTAGTGTGCAAAAACATGTAAATATGGATGGGAATATAGGGGTGCCAATAATTGTGGCCAACATAAACTAGAGAAAAGCATTTATTTCAGAATGAGATTTCCTTCCCACTTTCCATTGTTTTACTTAAGTGAAAGGTTTTGTGATTTTTTTGAATGAAAGATCAAAAGGATAAACAATGCGGATTTATTTCCACAGCTGTCTTTGCTCATATTTACCAAGGGTCCCAATATTTGTGTATAGGCCCATATACTGTATAACGTGTGTGTGTTTTTTTATCTTACCCAGAACACCAACTGAGACAAGATAACTGCTGATCCAAAGGTATCTTATCAACAAATCTGGAAATCATTTTGCAGAAGCAGTTTGTTTGACCACCAAGATCACACTCTCCCGCCTCGGAAATCCCATTTTAACCCGACTGTCACTATATACACAAACACATGTGAATTCACATGAGAAAAAGGAGACTTGTTTTAAGAATAACATAAAATTGAATACAGCGCACAAGCATGTGTTTGTATATAGGAGTGTGTGTATATGTGTGTTAGTGCATTACACAATGAAAGCTGTGACTGTATCAGGGCATCAGGAGATTGTATGACTAAAGGGCAGTAGGTTAATAGGATTGCTTTATTGCTTCTGATAATCATCCGCAAGGCTGTGTTTGAAGGCCTTGCTCTGTCCTCTTCATTCAGAACTATCAATATACACTCATATAAAGACAGACACAAAGAAACTCCCACACAGTCCTTGTGATATGTAGTCTTTTGTAAACCATTACACAGGACCACAGGAAATGCTAACACTCATATTTGTGTTATTGTTCTGTATTTATATCCCCTAAGAATTATCCAGGTTGGTGCATGTGGGTATGTGCGGCTGCTGTGTTTTGGAGTTGATAAGAATGTAGTCATGCAGAGGATGAAAAAGCAAGGCAGTGGGGCATCAGATTAACGCAGGAAGCAATTACAATACTGTGTGTCTGCATGTAACTAAATAGTGGCTAAGTATATAGGTTGCTTCTTAGTCCCACACATACTGAATTTTTTCATACACGACATCCGTGACCGATATCAGTGGAAAATGTGCGTGACGTAGGTGTTTAATATCTCTGAGCAGGAAAATAAATTGCATGGACAGCATTATGCAGTTTTCTGTGTTACAGCTTGATACTTCACGAATCTTATTTACTGCCATTGGTCATGCGATAAATAAAATAACTCATTCCTTGCAGTGAACCATCTTTGCTGTAAATGCTGAAAAATTGGAAAGCTGTTTGTGCTTGAACTCGTATTCCTCTGAGAGTGAAGGTTGTCTTGGATGCAGATGAGGGCTGTTCTCTCTGTTCTTATTTCTTTCTAATTAAATTACTATAAAAATATATCCTATCTCACCAGACGTTCTTTTCGGCTTGCTCTAAAATTGCTTCTAGCAGTAGTGCCTTGAATTTTCTTCTGCAGTGTATGCTGTATATGTGCAAACTTTTAATAACTTTAATTACAGTTATCGCTGACCAGCAGCTCACTCTATAAATCAAACACTCATACTCATTTCTACAGGTGTTCTTGTCTGACAGACACGAAGCAATTTATATCTAGCCACCATGACACTGGAGTTAATGGTTATATTATCACCTCAGCCCCTGTGAATATTGCCAATGTGCCCAATTACTTTATATAAAAAAACATATTATACGCATTTGATTAAGAAGATTGATATGGGTTGTCTGGTTTGTTTTATCAGGCATTTTATTATAATACAGCACTACGTATTAAAAAAAATATAGACTCTAGGAAAGCAAAGTCTGTGTGGTTATTATAGGGTAGGTGCATTTGTTCATACTAAGCATTCATTTCAATTTCAATTTCAACCCTTATAGAGGTTTTTTTTACTATCATTCTGAATACTATTTCGACTCAAAATTCTGTTTATTTTGATAATAACGCTTACTGTGTTTGTTGTTTTAAATGCACAGTATTCCAGTACCATATGTGACTCTGGATCACAATGTATACTGTATTTTTTTTTTTCAAAATCATTAGGATATTAAGTAAAGATCATGTTCCATGAAGATATTTTGTAAATTTCCCTTAAATATATCAAAACTTAATTTCTGATTAGTAATATATCTATGGAATGCTTTCAATTTGTATAATAAAAAATGTGTTAAATGGTTAACGGTAAAAGACTGTAAAATTTACAGTGAATAACCGTAAACTGACACTCCCAGAATTCCCTGTGTTACATTTTCTTTTTTTAAATTTGATGTTTTTTTTGTTTGTTTTTTTTTGTAGAAATAACTTTTTCTTCTTAGTTTTTTTCTTAGCAGTTTTGTACATTAGGGTTTTGTGTTACATCTAATGTTGTTAAATGAATGTTTATTGCATTATTTCAGTTTCATGTGTGTTACCATGATGGTGTTTAGTGTTTGTGTGAATGACACCGTGCAGCTTCTATATATGTTAAAAGCTGTTTGTGATGAGCTTTGGTTTGTCATGTAACTTTCTCATCACCACCTGTTTTTGGTGGTTATCAGTGTATTACAAAGGTACAACAAAGAGTTCAGTACTTGAATAGGTTGGTACATTAACATTATATCAGTTAATGAAATTACAGTATTTACCTGTAAAAGTGAAACCATAAAATGTAAAACATTGCTACCTTATCTTTTACGGTAAAATTCCGGCAACCACAGTTGCAGTTTTTCTTTACCGTAAATTTTATGTATTTTTTTTTTTTTTTTACAGTGCATGTATAAGTTTCATTTTCAAAAAATTTTACCCTTATAACTGGTTCTGTGGTCCTAGGTGACATATTACCTATCAGACAACTTTAAAAATGTTTGTATTGGTTTATATCAGATTATATTTTTATTATTAAATAATAACAAATAAAAATAATAAAATATTTTTGTTCATTGAAATGAAGCTGAAATCATCTAAAATATAAATATTAGATGAAAGAAAATTCTACACTGAGCCATAAATCTCCACTTCAGTAGCACTTACACACATCAAACTTCACATTTTTATTCCTGTCTATATCCTGAAGGTTTTTACAGAGGGATTTGTTCATATATAATTTTCTTGATTATAGACAACATTTTATTTCCCCCAAAACTGGGAAAATATGTTTTCTGTCTGTTCTAAGTATTTTCTGAATTATGGGGTGATAAAAATGAGATTTCCGCTGTAAAAACATTTGACTCTAATATGTCAAATAAATAAATAAATAACCAATAATAAAATAAAATGGTAACGCTTTAGATTACAACCCGCAAAGAACTACGTAAGTAAACTGAATTTACGGTGTATGTTTCTGTAATTATAGTGTATCTATAAAGAACGTACATGTAGGTATAAGGGAACAATATGTTATATTTGGGTAATAAGGGGATAACAAACCAGATATTCAACCTGCAAAGAACTACATAAGTATACTGAATTTACGGTGTACGTTTCTGTAATTATAGTGTACCTATTAAAGAACGTACATGTAGGTATAAGAGAACAATAGGCTATGTTACGTTTTGGTAATAGAGAGTAACAACCAGATATACAACCTGCACAGAACTGCGTAAGTAAACTAAAGTTACGGTGAATGTTTCGTATTTATATTGTACCTACGCGTAAGTATGAGGGCACAATAGGTTACGTTTGGGTAATAAGGGGGTAGCAAACAGATATCCTACAAATAATTTATAATGGATTAATTTTTAAAAACTTAACAGGTACCTATTCTATTAAATCGTACGTTTGGTGTATCTATACGTAAGCTTTTTAAAATTACTGGGAAATTATACTCTTGTTCCATGTAATTACAGGGTAATTGTGCCATCTGCGGGTTGTAAATTAAAGTGGCGATTGTTCCCCCCTTGTTCAAGGAAGTTACAGGGTAGGTACAATACATAAACACACAATCTGAAAATATATCTAAAAATATTTTTTTATAGTCGCTAATCCCACTTCTACCTCTAAACCTAACGTTAACTATGACTGAACAGTAATAAAAATATAAAAAACAGGAAAGTGCAATCACAATCATTTATTTATTGCAAAAATGTCAACAGCCATACAAAAAAGTAATCCAAATAACAATGCGTTTGCAGCCGCAGTCCTCTCTGGCAGAATACAGTAGGTTTGAGGTGCAGTAGGATGAGAGCAGAATTTAAATTGTTAATCGCTGAAAATATTATCCAGATTATTGTCTTGATCCACTCCTCGAAGGCGCCCGCGCGTCATTCCAACACATCTCACCAGAAACACGGCATGTCGTAATCTGTGACGAATGCAGGCGAGAGCCAATGAACGTCCGATTTTCCTGTCGCAAAATGCACTTTAACACGGGTTTATGGCTGTTGCTGCTGGACTCGCTACTAGAGATGGAGATGAAGATCGACGGACAAAGCCTTGAATTTGATTCTGGTCCTCGCAAATCGTATGGATTCTGAAGATCTGGGTTACAGCACACAAATAAAATTGTTTAATTTGTAATGCGTGTTCGGTGTATTTTATGGTTCAATTGTTAGTCACAGCATGTTAGAGAAAACGCCTTTGTGTTCCACCACAAACGAAGTTAATATTACATGAATGATTAAACGATTGCAGAAATATTATTTATTTTAAGGGTTTAACGTGTAGTCATGATGACATTATGTAGACCTATTCTTGGAAACGAGCTGGCAACAGAAATCACACAGAACAGAATGAAATGTTATAATTTCATATTAAGTAAACGTTAAATGTTTAGATGATGTAAATATGTCAGTATTGTACATTTAGTGTCTGTAAAAATGTAAATAAATGTACATTTTGTAGAACCACATTTTACGTCGCGTTGTTATATGTATTGAACCTACCCTGTAACTTCGTTGAACAAGAGGGGAACAATCGCCACTTTAATTTACAACCCGCAGATGGCACAATTACCCTGTAACTACATGGAACAAGAGTATAATTTCCCAGTAATTTTAAAAAGCTTACGTATAGATACACCAAACGTACGATTTAATAGAATAGGTACCTGTTAAGTTTTTAAAAATTAATCCATTATAAATTATTTGTAGGATATCTATTTGCTACCCCCTTATTACCCAAACGTAACCTATTGTTCCCTCATACTTACGCGTAGGTACAATATAAATACGAAACATTCACCGTAACTTTAGTTTACTTACGCAGTTCTGTGCAGGTTGTATATCTGGTTGTTACTCTCTATTACCAAAATGTAACATAGCCTATTGTTCTCTTATACCTACATGTACGTTCTTTAATAGGTACACTATAATTACAGAAACGTACACCGTAAATTCAGTATACTTATGTAGTTCTTTGCAGGTTGAATATCTGGTTTGTTATCCCCTTATTACCCAAATATAACATATTGTTCCCTTATACCTACATGTACGTTCTTTATAGATACACTATAATTACAGAAACATACACCGTAAATTCAGTTTACTTACGTAGTTCTTTGCGGGTTGTAATCTAAAGCGTTACC
>CM070007.1:44058123-44067042 GCA_036247105.1 Cirrhinus mrigala | reverse complement strand
GAAGAGCATACCTGCAGCATGAGCGCATGTGGTGAGTGCACAAAGATGGAGGCGTTGTCCTTGGGCGAGGACTCCAGACACAGCTGAGCATCAGTGGCTCGAGGATTATAGGTGAAGGCGATACTGGCAGACAACTTTCCATCATACAGCAGCATCTTATGATGTTCTGCGAACAGCAGGTCACTTTCTGCCTTGTGCCTAAAAGTGCCCTGAATCAATCAGAGGGAGAGAGTTATTAAGCAGAGCCCCGCTGTGCACTCTCAAGTGTGTGTGAAAGGAATTAAATTAAATCTGATTCTTCAGAACACTTGATAAAAGCATAAGTGTTTTAAGTGCAATAGACATGACTGATGATGTGAATGATAAAGTTGCCTGATATGTTCCAGGCAATTATCATATCAGTGAAGAGTAAACTGAAAAACCGATGGTTCAACTGACATTTAGTATTCAATACTAGATTTAGAGACTCTCACTTTCAATTCTGAGACCACAGCGAATACTAATATGCTTAAAGGGGTCATCAGATGTCCTTTTTTCACAAGTTGATATGATAATTTAGGGTCTTAAGGAGAAGTCTATAACATACTTTGATTAAAATTTCTCGCCAACCTTTTCAAAAACAGCTCTTCACAAAGAGCCATTTTGGTGGGTCTCCTTTAAATGCTAATGAGCACTTCTCACCCCGCCTCCCTCTTCCATGGAGTGACGAGCAGTTCTCTGAGACTGTTAAATTTAGCCGCATTCATCCTGGAACATTATTTGGAAAGGCGATTTACATAGATTCATAAAAAAATCTTATCTGCTATGTTACATCCAACAACAAAATATAGAGCCAAAATGATCTCAAAAATAATTCATGCAAAAGACACGATGCACACATGTATTCACAAAAACCAATTCACGGGCACAAAACAAAAATATATATTCATAAAATACATTTCACGAATTCAGAAACACAATTCACAGATGTGCATCTGTGTACACAATTTTAAAATGTTTAAAATTCACAAGTTCATCATGGGCTGTGAATTTGAATCGCCATGGATTTGTGTGTGCATTTTTGAGACTTTCCTGGTAGTGAACTCCTCCCACGCGGGTCACTCGTACTCTTTAGCCAATCAGATTTGAGCCTGTCAGTCAACCAATCATAACCTGTTGTGGGCGTATGAGGCGCGTGCCCTGGGTGTGCCTACCTGGATGTTGCGTTTTATTTCAATTAAAGGAGAGCTCCACTTCCATAACAACAATTTACAAATAATTTACTCACCCCCTTGTCATCCAAGATGTTCAGGTCTTTTTGTCTTCAGTTGTAAAGAAATTATGGTTTTTGAGGAAAGCATTTCAGGATTTTTCTCCATATAATGGACTTCATTGGTGCCCCGATTTTGAACTTCAAAAATGCAGTTTAAATGCAGCTTCAAAGGGCTATAAACGATCCCAGCCGAGGAAGAAGAGTCTTATCTAGTGAAACAATCAGTCGTTTTTTTTGAAAAATGTAAAATTTGTATATTTTTAAGCACAAAAGCTCGTGTAGCACAGGCTTTGGGATGCCCGTCCACGACGCTACGAATCACGTCTAAGTTCATCATCTGTGTACTCCGGCTCAAAAAGGTAGAGTATGACAAAAACCTCCATCTTATTTTCTCCTACAACTTCAGAATCGTCCGACGTCCTTGTACCTTTTTATTTGTAAACAGCGTTTGACTGACTTGCACTTCCTTAGTCTTTGCGTGTTCGCTTTGTAAACACTGGATCTGTAGTTCCGCCTACATTCCGTGTGACCTTTCGACGTGATTCAATAGTACGTAGCGTCGTGAACGTGCATCCCAGAGCTAGTGCTACATGAGCTTTTGTGCTTAAAAAGTATACAAATTTTTAATTTCCAAAAAAAAAAAAAAAACGACTGATCATTTCACTAGATAAGACCCTTCTTCCTTGGCTGGGATCGTTTATAGCCCTTTGAAGCTGCATTTAAATTAAATTTTGGAAGTTCAAAATCGGTGCACCAATGAAGTCCATTATATGGAGAAAAATCCTGAAATGCTTTCCTCAAAAAACATAATTTCTTCACGACTGAAGACAGAAAGACATAAACATCTTGGATGACAAGGGGGTGAGTAAATGTTCATGAAATGACCTGACCATGATTGTGAAGTGCCTGTAACATGAAATATGAATTGACAGTTATGGAGCACAAACGTAGCACAGCTGAATATATGTCAAGTCTGAGATACCAGTCTCGATACCAGTTTGACGCTCTGCTAGAAGTTCTCCAGTCAGAGGTTACTTAAAAACCAGGATGGTTGGTATAGTGTCCCATTTAGAGGCTTTAGCATTCTTTTAAAGTACATTTTATGGCTGAATGATAGATACATGTATCAGTGTAATACATCATGTGAAAAGTTAATGAATCAAATGTTTTAGATCCAGTCTTCACTATCTCATATTTAAAGCAGTTAACACCTTGGCATGTTAACTCACATTTTTTACAAGACATGCAGATACTGAAATAACAGGAAGCATGAGATAAAGTGATAAAATAACAATAAAGATTACTGAAAAATCTTTGTTGCATTCCTCTTTATGATCAGTCTTTGTCTGACCAGCATAACTCCACAACTGTTACCAAGCAAATAAAACTGCGGCTTACAAAAATCTTGTGATGTAAAAATCTTTAAGATTACAATACACAATGCAACATAAGATTAAACATTAACAATGGTTAATCACAGTAATATAATATGAAAAGTAAATGAATGTTGATTACATAAAGGTAAAGTACATAAAAGAGATCAACTTGAATGTGAATGAAGACGTCCGTAACTTTCATCTAGATGTTGTGCCAAAGTGTTTAAATCCTAAAAATTGCAAGTAAAACAGTGTGTTTTAATTGAACACTGCTTCCTGTTGCACAAATGGAGAGAAAATGCAGTTGTACAGATGAACATATTTATTGTCTATCACAACTGTGAGACTCAGTTGCCTTTTTATGAGGAAACTTGGCTAGATTTTCTCAAAAATGCAATTGAGCAACTTCCTTTCCCAAAAACAGCAGATGGTGCTGTGGGTCAATTGATACTGACAGCGCCATCTGCTGTTTTTATGGAAAAGGAAGTTGCTCATTTGCATTTGTGAGAAAATCTGCCTGCACACATTTGCACTCACAGTTGTAATACACAATAAATATATTTTCTCTCAAATAGAGTTTTATATTTGCTTATCACTTCGCGTTTGTTTGAAAGTTGTGTTTTTTCTTTGCAAATCAGATTGTGTTTATTTGCAAAATGCTGGATTTGTTTGATGAATATTGGCACAAAATTCACTCCATATTTATTCATCACTATATAAAGCTATGATGATGAGGGTTATTTATTATAATATACTAATTTATTATATATACTAATATAAGAATTGATCAATATTTAATCATAACACACTCTAGACTAAACAGCAGCTACTGACTTACATTGTTCACGTTAGCGAGTGTGTCTAAACAAACGGTTTTACTTCCAAGCTGTAAGTAAACATCCAAAAATAAAACAATACACCCTTACTTGGCTAATTAACTGAAATAAAACGATCAACTGCACAAACCTCTGCTGAACCATAATTTGAACCGTGGTCTGATGACGCAAAATTCAGGTAGGCACGCCCAGGGCACGTGCCTCATATGCCCACAGCAGGTTATGATTGGTCGACTGACAGGCTCAAATCTGACTGGCTAAAGAGTGCAAGTGACCCGCGTGGGAGGAGTTCGCTACCAGGAAAGTCTCAAAAATGCACACACAAATCCAAGGCAATTCACATTCACAGCCCATAGTGAACTCGTGAATTTTAAACATTTTAAAATTTTGTACACAGATGTACATCTGTGAATTGTGTTTTCTTTTTTTTTTTTTTTAAATGAATGTGAATTGGGTTATGCATGTGTGCATCGTGTCTTTTGCATGAATTATTTTTGAGATCATTTTGGCTCCATATTTTGTTGTTGGATGTAACATAGTAGATAAGATTTTTTTTATGAATCTATGCAAATCGCCTTTCCAAATAATGTTTGCCAGCAAGTTCCAGGACGAATGCGGCTAAATTTAACAGTCTCAGAGAACTGCTCGTCACTCCATGGAAGAGAGAGGTGTGGTGAGCAGTGCTCATTACCAGTTAAAGGAGACCCACCAAAATGTTTACTGTGAAGAGCTGTTTTTGACAAGGCTGGCGAGAAATTTTAACCAAAGTATGTTATAGACTTCTCCTTAACACCCTAAATAATCGAAAAAGTGTAAAATAAAGTGCCTCACTGCTGTTTATCGGTTAGGGATAGGCATAAAGAGGGCTTTATTACCCGGGATCCAGGCGGGTGGGATCCATTTAATAATTTTAATAAAAATGATAATATACACTTAAAACATTATTATTGCATACTGTTTTATAATGTACTGCAATACTGAGGTGAAAATATCTGCCACTTGCACAAAGTACAAATAGAATCAATATTATTTAAAAGAAAATACTATTTTACATACTGTAAATAGAATATTTCACTGTTTGCAGTGAAAATATTACTGTAAGCATAAGTCAAATCCATTGCTATTTGCACATTGTGTAAACAGCTTCTATTGCTAAGAAAACATACTATTTTCACCTAGTATAAATAGCATATAATCGCTATTTACACTTAGTGTAAATGGCCTTAATTGCTATTTGCACTTGGTGTAAATAGCATCTATTTGCAAACAGCCACTGCCTTAAAAAATATTAACAAATTAAAATGAAAACAACTGTATGCTGCTTAAAAGTACTAAGTGTTTCAAAATCATTTAAGTAAATTCAATAATAAAACAATGAATAAGAAAAAAGGAGCAAAGCATTTGGCTGTATCTGTACATGTACATGATTTGACAACATTACTACCTCATCAGGTTAGAATTTTGATCAAGACATTTTTTAGCATCTGTAATAGATAGTATATGGGCAAGGAAATGGGTCCCACCTTGTATCCAGGCCCCAGCTGATAGATGGCTAATATCTGAGCAGCACTGAGAGCTTCGCTGAACAGATACACTGCCCCCATCTGACCACAGAACACACGGTTAGCGTCTGCAGTCTCTGATGAGCCCAGAAAACACTTGTCGAATGTCTGTGAAGAACAGGAGGGGAGTTTGTTTAGTTAAATTTCTTTTAATTCATTACAATGTTTTTAAGTGTGGTGCTGGTTCACTAATGAATTTGGTTTTGATTCATTTGAAATAGAAATCTTTTTTAACATTATTCATGTCTTTATGCTCACTTTTGATGAATAAAAGCATTAATAAAAGTGTTATTTTCTTAAAATATATATCTTACTGACCCCAAACTTTAAAACATTATAACATTTATACAGTACTTTGTGTTATTTACTCACATCACACTTGAGATACACAGGTCTTCAATCAACTATTCTGTACACTGATTATACCTATTACTTTATTACAGTGATTTTTTGTTTGTTTGTTTAAAAAGGGGCTTATTTATTTTAGTCATTTTACACAAATGACAATCTGTCCATGTGTATGTCCCTACGCATACAATAAAAAAGCAATAAACCATTTTATCATTACTTTCTTAGTTCATGTGAATCAACACACTAAACTGCTGCTACAATGCTGCTCTTTAACTGTTATAAATAGACATTATCCACATCATTTTGACACCACCTTGAGCAATATTTTTTCAGTGTGATAATGGTAATCTTTGATTCACAATTTCAAAAGAAAAGCATGCATGTCCTGCACACTCACTGACCAAATTCTAATCATGTGATTTTAATGAAAAGACGTTTCAAAATCTAGACCTCACTGTACATGAAAACACAACACATGACTGAATAATCACATTAAATGTCATCACATGTATTAGAAAATGTTAGCTTTTGCTATTGTTCTGCTGTCTGTGCAGTTCTGTTTCATCCTTTAAAGTTTGTGGGTATTTTGGGATTTGTAGCTGCTAAAATATTGACAAGCTTTGAACCAAAACATTTCAGGAGAAAAAAGCAAAGCCTCAAGCTTAACTGCTGTTAAAAAACAGAGCAAGGAAAGATAACAGTGCCTTCTGAATGTACTTACATCGCTTGTGTTGACAAACCAGGTGATCTCACCGTATGACGCCAACTCTCCATTCACATAGCAGCTGATTTCGCTGTTCTTCCAGCGATTATAGACGTGCACTATGGTCACCATATACCACTGTTGAATATAAATAAAATTAGCCATTATAAAAAGGACAGCATATCATTATTTATTTAATATCAGTATCGCAAGAGAGCATTATAGCTGGGGGTTTTAAACTTTTTGACCCCAAAATATGATTATCCCCTTCAGGTGGCTCAAATGCTCACTGATGCTTCAGAAGGAAACGCAATGCATTAAGAGCTGGGGGGGGGGGGGGGGGGGGGGGTGAAAACTTTTTGAATTTAAAGATCAGGGTAAATTTAATGTATTTTGTTATCTGGGAAACATGTAAGTATCTTCTGTAGCTTCTGAAGGGAAGTACTAAAAAAATACATATATATATATACAGGGGTTGGACAATGAAACTGAAACACTCGCCAATATAGTATTGGAGGTTTCATGGCTATATTTGCGCTGTCTGGTGCCCAATCTTCACTTATTGTACATTACACCAGTTAGAGCAGAGTGTAAAGTTTCATTATGTGCACCCAATGGTTCAAACATTGTACCTTGAAGGTAGTGCTCTGTATCAGGATAATAATGCACCAATACACACAGCAAGACTGGTGACAGACTGGTTTAATGAACATGAAAATTAAGTTGAACATCTCCCATGGCCTGCATAGTCACCAGATCTGAATATTATTGAGCCACTTTGGGGTGTTTTGGAGGAGCGAGTCAGGAAACGTTTTCCCACATCAGCATCACATAGTGACCTGGCCACTGTTCTGCAAGAGGAAAATGGCTCAAAATCCCTCTGGCTGCTTTGCAGGACTTGTATTTGTCACTCCCACGATGAAATGATGTTGTATTAGCTGCAAAAGGAGGCCCAATATCATACTAATTGTGATCTAAAACGAGGTGTTTCAGTTTCATTGTCCAACCCCTGTATATATACATATATATTTAGGCAAAATAAGAAAAATCTTCATTCTGTTCAAAAGTTTACATCCTCCGACTCTTAATACATAATTTTTTTTTCCATCTGGAGCATCAGTGAGCATTTGAACCTTCTGTAATAGTTGCATATGAGTCCCTCAGTTGTCCTCAGTGTGAAAAGGTGGATCTAAAAATCATACATTCATTGTCGGAAAGGATTCGAATACACCAAAATGCTGAAAAACCAAATAATTTGTGGGACTTGAAGCATTTTTCTGAAGAACAATGGGCAGTTTAACTGTTCAGGACAAAAAAGGGACTCATGAACAACTATCACAAAACAAAAACAAAAAAACAGCTGTGAATCATTAAAGTAACAATAGAGTATTAAAGAAGAAGTCTACTTCCAAAACAAAGATTCACATAATGTACTCACCCCCTTGTCATCCAAGATGCTCATGTCTTTCTTCTTCAGTCGTAAAGAAATCATGTTTTTTGAGGAAAACATTTCAGCATTTTTCTCCATATAATGGACTGCTATGGTGCCCCGATTTTGAACTTCCAAAATTCAGTTTAAATGCGGCTTCAAACGATCCCAAATGTGGTTGTAAATGATCCCAGCCGAGAAAGAAGGGTCTTATGTAACGAAAAGATCGGTTATTTTCATTAAAAAAATACAATTTAAATACTTTTTAATCTCAAACGCTCATCTTGTCTTGCTCTCCCTGAACTCTGTGTATTCTGACTCAAGACAGTTAGGGTATGTCGAAAAACTCCAATCGTATTTTCCTCCTCAACTTCAAAAATCATTATAAAATCATCCTACATCACTGCAGAAGTACCGACACAGTCTTTGCAAAGCGAACATGCAAAGAAGATCAAACACCCTTAACAAAAAAGGTAAAACAGTGATATAGGACGATTTGGAAGTTGAGGGAGAACATGAGATGGGACTTTTTCGACATACCCTAACTGTCATGAACCGGAGGAACACAGTCCAGACAGAGTAAGACAAGACGAGCGTATAATTTTGTATAGTAGTGTATAATCGTTTCGCTAGATAACACCCTTCTTTACAACCGCATTAGGGATCGTTTGAAGCTGCATTTAAACTGCATTTTGGAAGTTCAAAATCGGGGCACCATATCAGTCCAATATATGGAGAAAAATGCTGGAATGTTTTCCTCAAAAAGCATAATTTCTTTACGACTGAAGAAAGAAAGACATGAACACCTTGGATGACAAGGGGGTGAGTACATTATATGTGAATCTTTGTTTTGGAAGTAGACTTCTTTAAGTATGTAGTGTATGTAAACTTTTGATCATGGTCATTTTTATAATAACTATTTTATAGCTATTATTTTCTTTCTGTGGACTATATGTAAACTATGTAAAATTCTTTTACATGAAATATCTTATTCAGGTCAGTACTACATAAAAAATAACATGCATTTTATATGATCCCTCTTGTTTTGGTAAAATAATTAACATTTGGCAGATTCTGTAAGGTGTACGTAAACTTTTGACTTTAACTGTATGTGTATCCATACAATATATTTATGATTTCATTTAAATATACATAACCAAATTTATTGAATAAGAATGCAAAAATATTATGTTTCATTAACATCTTAAGTGCATGTTAACTTTGACAGCCCTAAAAATATATTTTTCCTATCTTTTGCAGACCCTTTAGCAACCCCTTGTGGTCCCCTGCGAGTCTTTAGACTCTAGTTTCAAAAACCCTGGTCTATAGAAAAATGTGGTTCACCAGCAAACTTCTGACACTAAAGATGCATTTTTAACTTTGCCACAGCTATGATACTGTGGTCCATTT
>CM070007.1:44050623-44053123 GCA_036247105.1 Cirrhinus mrigala | reverse complement strand
ATGGATGGATGGATGTTATTTTTGGGTGGGTGGGTGGATGGATGGACGGATGGATGGATATAATTTATGGATGGATGGATGGATGAACAGATCAAACCTACATTTTGAAAGAAGACCTGTAATGCAGAGAGTTAATCTCAGCCCAGTGAAAAGTGTAAATCCTACAGTTCTTCCTACAGGGTCAATTATCGTTTGGTGAGTCAAAATAGCTCCATTTGCATAAATTACGTTTTTGACTGAAATTAATTAGAAGCTGAAAATAGGACAAGAAGGCTGTAAAATGCTGCCCTTGAGAAGTGTAAACGCTAGACAGAGAGAAAGAGGAAAATCTACAGAATTTCCTTGTTGCTCATCTAACCACCTACAAATTTTTTTACTTTTATGGCAACTAGACAAGCAAAGTAGTCAGATAATCTTTCTCTATGTACTACAGGTGTCTGGTTCTTTAGAAAGCATTGTTGCATTTTACATTACAGGTTTGTGTGTAACCCACCAGTAGAGATAAGGCTTGTCCTTGTCAACGTTGATGTTATTGATGGGGTCCAGACGCAGCCAGGTGTGGAAGGTAAAGCCGTTCTGGTATGGCCATTTTGCAATAGGTGGAAGTGCAATAGCCTAATGACACAAAAAAACATTTTTCAGTTACATTTCTTTATTTTGTTGTCTTGTTTTAGATAAACCAAGCATCACACAGAGTATCATATAAGCAGCAAAAATAAAAATAAATAAATAAGTAAAACGAGTATCCTTGGAGGGTTGCGTTCAAAACAGTTGTGTATGTTTGTGCACTGAAGACTTCCTGTCATATTTGTGGGTTACGGATGAAAAATGAAGATAAGCACAATGTTATTTTTTCCTGAAGCCAGCATCCTATCTGTGCTGGAATAACATGTAAACACCAAACAACGTCCAATCAAATGATGGCATTCATTTGGCACTCTTTCATGTGGACACTGACAACACAGGAAGGCTTCCATACACATGCCTTCTAAAACATCAAGACCCTAATGCTGACAGGATGATAGTTTGATTTTTAATAAAAATATCCAAACACATATAGGCAGTTGGATCATCTGCATCTGCATCAAAAAAAGATACATATACATATACCAGTCAAAAGTTTTTTTTAAAGCAGATTTTTTTTGTTTTGTTTTTTTTAAGAAGTCTCTTCTGCTCACTAAGCCTGCATTTACTTGATCCAAAGTATGGCAAAAACAGTAAAATTTGAAATATTTTGAAAATTGGAATAATATAATCTATTTGAATATATTTTAAAGTGTCATTTATTTGTGTGATTTCAAAGCTGAATTTTTAGCATCATTACTCCAGTCTTCAGTGTCCCTTCAGAAATCACTCTAATGACCCTTCAGACCCTTTATGACCCTTCAGAAATCATTCTAATATTCTGATTTGCTGCTCAAAAATAAGAAAGTTCAGAAGAACACCATTTATCTGAAATAGAAATCTTTTGTAACATTATAAATGTCTTTATCATCACTTTTGGTCGATTTTAAAGCATCATTGCTAAATAAAAGTATTAATTTCTATAATATCTTTGTTTCAGATAAATGCTGATCTTTGGATCTTTCTATTCATCAAAGAATCCTAAAAAAAATTACTCAACTGTTTTATATATTGACACTGAAGACTGTAATGATGCTAAAAATGTAGCTTTGATCACAGGAATAAATTACATTTTAAAATATATTCAAATAGAAAGCATTTTGCTGTATTGGATCAAATAGATGCAGGCTTGGTGACCAGAAGAGACTTTAAAAAACATTAAAAATCTTTTGACTGGTAATGTGAATTTACTGCTGTTCTCTCTTGATGCACAGAAAAAAATAAATTATGTAATTTTTAAAGCTGAACTCAAAGCAAAAACCAGCGTCTGTAGTAAAACACACAGGATGTAAGATGTAAAAAAAATTATAAGTCTATCCTGAAATATTTATTGGCTGTTTTTCCTCAAATTTCTTTTAAAACAAGAAATTTGCTTGTCTTTAATCTAAAAAAAAGACAAGCTTAATTCAATATACACAATAACTTGGAATACCTGGATAACTAAGTGAAAGGTTAAGGCCTTTTGGAGATTTTTTTTCTTCTAAAGTTTTAAAGTCCTAATATCTCCTAATCCTGAAAGCAGCAAGTATGTGTGTTTGCGTGTGTGAGAGAGAGAGAGAGTGTGTGTGTGTGTATGTGTGTGTGTGTGTGTGTGTGTGTGTATTAGAGGGAGTGAATTTTTTAGAGTTAAAATGAATCTAAACATTTTGCAGTGAAAAGATCTTTCTGCAGACCTCATGCTCAAATACAGTTTCAAAGTAAACAGAAGGTTGATTTTTCAATGAGGTCAGTTTTCAGTACTTTAGAAAAAAGTAATTTCTTCAAACTATATTTCATCAACACTGGCATTTAAAAGGTTTTTTTTTGTTGGTTTTTTTTTATTAAATATACATATATAATCCAAGTCCAAAAAAAAGAGAAATTCTGGCATGTACTG